>JAXQQM020070404.1:0-10938 GCA_034641835.2 Pinus albicaulis
TAATGGTTTTCCCTACCATGTTTATGTCTGCTATTAAACTAGTTATGCTTGAAACTCTTTGTTGTTCACAAACTTGATGTCCATTTACTCCATTTTTCCCAAAGATCCTTTCTACCTTGAATCAAATCGGCCCTTCAACAGCCTTGTATCGTCATCTAATAGCTTTCTTGACCTTTCGACCCCATAGCCCAGTTAATCTAACATCTTTTTACCTATCTTATATCTTTGATCAGTTTCATCCCTCACAACCTAAAAAACCAAAACCAAAATCTTACTTCATAACTAGCCTAAAATCGGAACACAATAAGCAAACACACGGGATACTCCCTTACACACATAGAAGAGCCTCTGCGGGTCTAGAAGAGCTGGTTCCTTGGGCTCCAAGCTTGGGTGCAGTATTACAATGTCATTTGGCTTGCCAATCACATCCAAATCACGGGACCTATGAGAACCTCCAACTTGACAATGTTTTAATTCAGAGATTGAATACCAATCAAGTTTGCGTAATGAAAGCCAAGAAAGTTTTCCAAAAGAATACCAACCAGGTTTGTTGATTGAAGATCACTTAAATTCTCTTTTGGAGTTTTCAGGCCTTGAAGAAAATCATAAAATTTCTCCATCATTATGTTCTTCTTGGGATGCTAATGAAGTTACACAGCATAGTGTTACAAGTCATGCTCCTTCATCCGAAATTAATGATATTTTGCAGCAACCTTGCAAGCTTCCGTGTGACAAAGAGAATGATAAAGAGCACTTAGAGCACTTGAAAATAGTGGATAATGAGGGAAAACAATTGGTTCCCTTGTTGTTTGAAGAGAATTAGTTTCAACACATAACCAAAGCAGCAGTTTGGAATGAGGTTTGTTTTCTTGTTACAAATCATTCAGAAGAACTTATGTTGCATGATTACCATGATCCTTTGGTCAGTATATTGCAGCCATCTGTTAAGGAAGAATTTTCCAGATTCATCAATAGAGCTATTGAATCCAGTGGAAAATTTAATTTTCCATGTTTTAAATTCATTTTTCTACCTAGAGAGGTGGAATGCAAACTTCAGTTAAGTATCCATTTGCTTGATTGGTTGCATTAGAAGTTTGTTATTACTTGATATGGCAGTCATTTTATCAAATTAGAGTAGGTATATGAGTGAAAATAAGCTTAGTACTCTGAGAATCTTTCCAATTTTAGTTTCGGATTGCTTTTAGTTTTCATTTCAAGTGTATTCCAGACTTCAGTTTCGGCATAGTTCAAGTGTCAGCATTCAGATTTTCAGGGCGCAGAAGTGATCTCCGTTTGAAATTTTGGAGTGCATAGTTCATCTATAGTTTCAATTCAGATTGCAGTACACAGATCAAAATTTTAGAAAAAATGAACAAATTTTCCAGTTGTAAAAGTTTTGTGGCAGAGCAGGTTGCTAGCTTAAATCATCTCAATAACCAAGGCACTAGTCTCCAAATTCAGAGATCTACGGTTCTTTGTTGCCTTGCTGGGAGGACAGCATCTGTAATTCACAGTATCACAGGGTGACTGATTATTTCTGTTTAGATCGTTTATATTGAAAATAATATTCCATGACTGATATTTATTTCCATAAAAAGGAAGGGAAATCCCGACTGTCAGAACTTCAAAAAAATCAATCTGCCTTTTCAGTTCAGTTGAAAGAGGAAAGTGTTGCTGATAAAGTGTAATGGTGAGCAAACTTCATTTTTTCCCTCATTCATTTCATTTACCCTCTTTTATCCTACATTTTTCCAAACTCTAAATTCCAACACTTCATTTCTTTCAAAACCCCTCCATGACCTTATCATGTTTCGCACAAATTACCATATATTCCTTTTATTGCGTGCCCACACCACGGAAAATATATATATATATATAATATTTATCATTTTCCCTACTTAACTATATTGAAACCTTTACATTTCATCACAACTCGCTTATCGCAATTTTAAACTCCATTCATAACATAATTGTCGAATCCTACAGAACCCCTGAAATGCGATTTGCGATATTGGGTGGGACCCATCACCTTTTTGCATCACAAGTTCGCAAATATTACTTACCACTTGCACTTAATTCCACCTCATTCCCCGATATGCGATTTGCGATATTGGGTGGGACCCATCACCTTTTTGCATCACAAGTTCGCAAATATTACTTACCACTTGCACTTAATTCCACCTCATTCCCCGATATGCGATTTGCGATATTGGCTGGGACCCATCACCTTTTTGCATCGCAAGTTCGCAAATATTACTTACCACTTGCACTTACTTCCACTTCATTTCCTGATATGAAATTTGTGATATTGGCTGGGACCCAATCAAATATCGCAATTCGCAAGCTCAGGAATATAAGCACTCAAGAATCATGTTGAAACGCCGAAGTGCGAAGTGCGATAATGAAGCGGATGTGATATAGTTCAAAGCTAAAATCTAAAGGAATTTAATTCCGATTGTGGGACCCAATCGCATATCGCAATTCTCAAGCTAAGGAAGACAAGCACTCAAGAATCATGTTGAAACGTTGAAATGCGAAGTGCGATAATGAAGCGGACATGATATAGTTCAAAGCTAAAATCTAAAGGAATCAAAGTCCAGCTGTGGGACCCAATCGCATTTCGCAATTCACAAGCTCAGGAGGATAAGCGCTCAAGAATCATGTTGAAACGCCGAAGTACGAAGTGTGATAATGAAGCGGATGTGATATAGTTCAAATATAAAATCTAAAGGAATAGAAGTCCCGTTGTGGGACCCAATCTTATATCCCAGTTAACGAAGCTCGGGAGGACGGTGCTCGAGAATCATGTTGAAACAAAATTAGTACGATATTAGAGGGGCGATATAGTTCAAAGCTAAAATCTAAAGGAATTGAAGTCCATCTATGGGACCCAATCGCATATCGCAATTCACAAGCTCAAGAGGATAAGTGCTCAAGAATCATGCTAAAACGCCAAAGTGCGAAGTACGATAAGGAAGCGAACGCGATGCAGGTCAACGTTGAAGCCTAAAGGATTTCAAGTCCAGGTGTATGTGGTTTTCCCTATGTTAAATTGCATCGGAGACAGAGGAGGCTTATAACGTAGAACGATTGGATCGTCGAAATGCGATTAAGGGACCGGACGCAAGGTTGTTCAAAGGTTAATTGGAATTTATTTAAGGTCGAGGGTTCTTTTTAGTTACTTTGGAAATTGAACGTGGGAAGAAAATATCAAGTAAGGGACTCGACACAGAGAAAAGGGTAGAGTAATTTGAACGTCACAGTAATGAGGAGATAGACACCATGGGTCGAGTTGGGCTCAACAATGCTCTGGCCAAAGTCAACTGTTGAGACAAAGGTGAAGATTGAACACTGTGGGCCTGAGCAGAAGAGGTAGAGTCAGGAAAAAGGAGTTTATTGACAGGGCACAGTGAACACATCAATAGAGCCACCGATCGACGAAAAGTTGCCAGCACCGCATCATATTTAATGATCCATTAAAGGCGGCCCAAAAGTAGAGCTGGATGTCAAAGCCACCTATCGTTGCCTCTTCGTGACCACCTCAGCCACCTTCAGCTTACTTTTGGATTCACGAAGAGCACCGAAGTTTTTAGATTCACGAAGAGTTGTTGAAGTTAATTCCACAGGCGGTGTTTGTCAGAGATATTTTGTCCAAGCCTTGCATGGCCACACTTGTCCAATTTTTGCTTAATTATAATTAATGAAAAGTTGTCGAAGTAGATAGGGAAACTGACATAGTTTTTAGTTAAATACTGCATGCATTAGTAGTATCAAGGGTTGGACTTGGTTGGACCTTGTTGGACCCTGCATTGTAAAAGCTATTTATTGGAGCACTGTAATTTTTGGAAGCTGTAGCATCAATAGCAAGAAACCATTTGCAGGATACTTGAGTTGTGTCTGCTTGGTGATGTGTTTCTTTTCTCTATGTAAAATGTTTCCACTGTTTTTCTCACTACGTATCATTTTAAGCTGATTGTAAAACAAAAATTTTAGATTAAGATTTGTTGTTGGAGCACCTTAAATTTGTCTGTGATTACAATTTGAATGTTTTCTTCATGAAGTCTGGTTAAGAAATTCTTAATTGCTTTTTAACCACTACTGCAAATTCACTGCTTCTTTCACCTCACAATTCTTGCTGCTTGCACACACAATTTGCTTGCCCTGTGATGCTTTTGAACTTTTGATGCAACAAAACCAACCCCTGTTTGACTCCATAGCCCAATGGATTAGCTTTTGCAGATCTGCTCATCCAACCACAGAATGAATCAAAAGAACGATACCACCATCTGTAGCAACTAGTCTAACATCAACATTCATAATATTAAATAAAAGTTAAATTAGAAAGAGGAGAGCCCTCTGCGGGGTCGTGGATTCCAAAGTGGGTTGATGTTGTCCTCTATCGTTTATTCTTTCCATGAGGATAAACTATGGGGCACACAAAATAAAGGATCAAGCCGTTCGGTACTCATACTCATTATAGATGTACGAGATAGAATACACCAGATAGAATACCGAATGATGACATTGGTTAAGTCCATGGGTTTGAGATCTGTGTTGAGCTCCAAAAATGTTCTTTCTTCTACCACATTCCACTCCATTTATTTTTTCCATTATTAATCCCAGGCTCAAATGATCAATGAAATTAGTTAAAATTGCTTTAAGAATGAATATCATGGCTAACTTGCTATGTTTTTATGATTTTGTCATTGTAGCACTTTTTGAACTGGGACTAGCTACGAATGCGGACATGCCGCGGCTAGTTCATTACGCAACTATCCTTGTGTTTGCTTCGAGGTTCCGGTGTCCTCTTGGAGAAAACCACACATGCTCGTATTCCACATCATGCCCTTAGCATTTCGTCATGCCCTTAGCATTCGTTTCTCTCCATGAATAATGAACGGAATTTGTGCGTGGTTGTGCACGTGTGAACTTAAACTAGGAGATAGAGTCCTAATAGGACAAGGACAGTCCAGATGTCCTTTGTCATTTTACGCTGCCACCTTTAGAGTTCTAGTCCGATTTTGATATGAAAAGACAGTGATCCCTATATTATCTCAAGTTCTGTTATGTAAATTTGCTATAAATGTAGCTCGAGAAACCGAGAGACGGGTTAGATTTTGATTAGATTTTGTGGTTGACTGCTAGATTTCTGAAGTCCGAGAATACTCTATTTTAATTTATTTTTCTTTAATGAAAGAGACAGCATTTCCTTGAATGCATTGAGTCAATCTTGAGATAGATTTCGTGCTACTTTGGTGGTGGAGGGCCCCTGCCTCCTGAGCAGCTCTGTTTTTACAATTTAGATAAGTATCTTACTTTCGTTTTCAAGTTTTTGAAGTTTATGTTCATAGTTAATTTCGTTAATCATTACAGCTACACTTGTTCTAATAAACTCTTCCAAAATATCATTACAATGAATAAGGAATGGTTTTAGTGTTGTAGATTTTAGTTGCAATTTCTTTCGTTAATTATCACAGTTAAACTTACTCTAATAAGCTCTTCCAAAATATCATCATGATGAATAAGGTATAACTGTGGTACTATAGATTTTAGTTTCTTATTACACTAAGTGGCATAGCTAGTCTTACTCTTATATGCTCTTCCAAAACATCATAACAACGAGTAGGAAATAGCTGTGATATCTTAGACTCTAATTGTATTTGCTTTCAGTTTTATGCTTGCATTCCATTGCATTGAATTGTACAGCCAGGATTGTTCTACAAGCTCTTCCAAAATACCATTCATGATGAACAAAAAATACAAAAAGATGAGACATGAGGTTCCATAGTTTAGTTGCATAATTGGTTTAAATAGAACACTGCAGAGGTAGATTGCATTAAGTTCAGCTCTTATTTATGTCATTTCATTTCCGGTTTGATAATAGCTTCTTAGTTTAACAGGACACACATAGACTAGCGACACCCTAGTGTGATTTCAGCTCACTTTGTGTTAACATTTCAAGTTTAGTTTTGCTGTTCATTTGAATTTTAAATTGCATTAGTTGTTAGTTGGAACTACGGTCTTCATTATTTACAAAACTTCTATTGTTCTTCGTTTTTAACCAGTAGCTTCTTTCCACCAGCATTTAGTTCCTTCCCTTTCAAAACATAAAACCATAAGACCAAAAACATCAGAAAACACTAAACACAACGTGGTAAGAAACAAATACCTAGGCACATATAGTGCACCACACTTCAGCAGTTTACCAACCCTGGTTGAGAATTAATGAACTCAATTTAGGAGACTAGGTTGAGCACAAACATTTTGGCGCCGTTTCCGGGGAAGTGTAACTATGTAGCCTTGTTTCTTAACTCCCAAAAACAATTATATGCGTAGAGAGAGGGACTCAAGGGGTAGATTCATAAGAAGCAGCAGCATAAGTTTGATCCCTAGAACACCACTTGTTTCATCTAGACCAAGAGCCAGTACACCTCCAACTCAGACCCACATTCCATATTTTACTAATCCTAGACTTCCAAAAGACTTAAGATCAGATATTCCATTAGAAATACATTCCACTTCATCCACTGAACCTGTCTTAGAAGAAGATTCAAGGACCCCTGCTAGAGACACAAACTTTTCCACTTCCACAGAAGAATCAACTATGGTAGAAGAAGGGGGAGGAGGAGTCTTTAATGGAGAACACACATTATTTGGAGGGGGTAGAGGTAGAGGTAGAGGAGAAGGAGGTAGAGGTGCAAAAGGTGAAGGGGGCAGAGGAAGAGGTAGAAGAGAGATGGGAAGCTCTTTTGGGTTTCCTATAGTAGATGAAGAAACCAATACAACTATGAAAAATATTTCACCCTCTGTCCTTCCAAACTTTTATGGACTTAAAACTGAAGACCCTGAAACCTTCCTATTTGAATTTGAAGTCCTATGTAGAACCTATGACTACTTACAAGATGCTCAAAAACTTAAATTATTTCCTTCAACATTGAAAGGAGCAGCATTGAAGTGGTTTATGAGTTTGATCAACAGTTCTATCAGGACATGGGAAGACATGAAACAAGCATTTTTAGAGAGGTATTTGGATTATTGTATGCCAATCAATCATAAGGAGGAAGTGTTTAAGATGTTACAAAAAGAAAATGAAAATTTGGAAGATTTGTTGGAGAGATTTCATTACAACCTCAAAAGAGCAAAAATGGAGAACTTAGATCAAGACCCTTTAAAAGCTTTTTTGTTGAAGACAATTAGGGATGAATGGTTGGATATCCTTAATATGATGGGAAAAGGGGATATATATCAGCTCACATTACCTGAAATATCTGAGTTATGTATTAACCTTTCAAGAGGGAAATCCAAAACTATAAAAGGCCCAAGAGACCCTGCTCTTGCAAGGGCAAGTAAGTCTGCTTCTGGGACAGTAAGTAGGGCAGAAATAGGACATATGCTTGATGATTTCAAATCTGATATCTTAGGGAGTCTTAGTGAACAAATAGACACCCTTAAGTTACAAAACAAGCAAAAAGCTGAATATGATGCCTTAGCAATCTTTTGTCCCAAATGTAGAAAGAAGCATGCCTTGAGAGAGTGTCCTTTGGATGCAAAAGTTGTAGAGACTTGTGTAATTTGTTCAGAAAAACATGAGACCAAGAGTTGTCCTTCACTTCCTGGTCTTAAAATTGTCTTTCAAGAGGAAACTTCTGCAAATTCCACAGAATCTCTTAATTTTGTCTCTAGAAGGCCTTGGCAAGGACCTCAAACACAAGGATTTCATGATCAAATGTATAATCAACCCCCACCAAATTGGAATTCTTGGCAGCAACCTTGGCCCCAATTTCAAAATCAATCTCAAGCTTAGGCACAAGGTTCACAAAATCCCTATGGAAGATACTCTCAGTACTATCAGTATCCACCATCCTATCCACCATATCCACATTTTCCTCCTCAACAAAATTTTCAACAAAATCCTCAACAAAATCCTCAAAATCCACAACATCAAAATCAACCACCCCCATTACCATTTCCTCAGAAATCAAATCAGTTGCCTGCTCAACCCATACCAAACCCCAACAATAAAAATCCTCAGAATACATACATGATAGAAGGCCAACAGTTTCCAACTTATTTAATTACTCCTCTAGACCTTAGTGATGTTAAACTTAGGTCTGGAAGAATACTTGAAAAGAGGAAACCTTCTGTGATCATACAAGAACAAGACAACTCTGAGGAAGATTCTCTACGGGAAAATAAAAGTCTTGAAGAAGACACATCTTTTTAGGACCCAAACATTGAAAAATCAAAACAAAAAGAACCAATCATTTCAACTCCTGTATTAGAGCAGCCATCAACATCCACTTCTACACCTCCCTTTCCAGAAAGATTACAAATTGATAGGGGTGTAGAAAAACAAATTATGGTGCCTAATTATTATTTCTTGGATGAGCTGAGAAATGTTTGTATTAAGATTCCATTATTACAAGCTATCAAGGAAATTCCAATCTTAGCAAAGACAATAAAGGAGTTGAGCATGAAGAAAACAGGAAAAAGAATAAGAGAGACAAAGAAAATTCAACTGGCAGGAAAAATAGCAGATATCATGATGGGTAAGATTGTCATTCCAAAGTATCTAGACCCAGGAAATCCAGTTGTTAAAATACACATCAATGGAACTTAGATCCAAAACACACTTATGGATTTAGGAGCAGCAATCAATATCATGAGTAGACAAATAATGGATAAACTGAAACTTCCTAATCTTCTTTTTACACCCACATTATTACAATTAGCAGACAGATCTGTGATCAAACCTGATGGGGTAATAGAAGACATTCCAGTGTCCCTAGATTCTTGGGAGTACCTTGTGGATTTCATGATCCTAACTCCTAAGAATAATCTAGGAGGGCATCCTATTATATTAGGAAGACCTTGGTTAGCTACAGCTGATGCTTTCATTAGTTGTAGATCCGGTGATATGTACATCTCTGATGGTAGTTCAACTAATAAATTCACTTTGTATCCTCCAGCAAGGACAATTACAGATTTAGATGATACTCAATGGATAGAAGATGAAGAAGACTTACAACCTCTCTTCACAATTTCAGAAATTAGTGAAGATAGTCAAATTCTGAATACTTTAGAAAACTTTGAATCCTCTTCAGAATGCAAACATGAACCATTTCAAGAAGGATCCAACATTGAGTTTTTTTCATCAAGACAGATGTCTCTTCATTCTATGGATAAATTTGGCAGCTCTACAAGTGAGATATTTCCAGGAAAAACTCTAAACATAAACAAGAACCTAGAAAAATCTCAACAAGAAGAGCTAGTCAAGATCTTACAGAGACATTCTTCTGCATATGCATGGGAGTACACTGATATGAAAGGGATAAGCCCCAAGACTTGCACTCATCACATCTACATAGAGAAAAATTGTAAACCAATCAGACAACCTCAAAGACGGATGAATCCAAATCTTAGGGATATTGTTAAAGAAGAATTGCAGAAATTGTTGAATGTCAACTTTATCTATCCTATTTCAGATAGTCAGTGGGTTTCTCCTTTGGTAATTGTGCCAAAGAAAAATGGTAAATGGAGGGTATGTATTGACTACCAAGAATTAAACAAAGCTACTCTTAAAGACCATTTTCCCTTACCCTTCATAGATCAAGTGTTAGATACATTAGCTGGAAAAAAGTACTTCTCATTTCTAGATGGGTTTAGTGGTTATAATCAAATTCAAGTAGCACTTGAGGACCAAGACAAAACCACATTTACCTGTCCTTGGGGTACCTATGCTTACCGAGTATTTCCATTTGGATTATGCAATGCACCTGCAACATTTCAAAGGGTAGTACTAGGAATATTTTCAGATCTAATACATGATTTTGTAGAGGTATATATGGATGATTTCACAGTTTATGGAAACACATTTGAAGAAGCTTTAGAAAACTTGGAAAAAGTTTTAAAGAGATGTCAAGAAGCAAATCTTTCACTTAGTCATGAGAAATGTTTCATGATGTTTACTGAAGGTATTGTTTTGGGGCATCATATTTCAGGGGATGGGATTAGAGTTGATGAGTCAAAAGTTGAAGTCATCTCTAACTTATCTATTCCAAGTTGCCAAAAAGATGTTAGGAGTTTTCTAGGATTTACAGGATATTATTGAAGGTTTATAGAAAACTTCACCATGATAGCATCTCCACTTTTCAAATTACTTACCAAAGATTGTGAATTCAAATGGAATCCTGATTTCCAGTTAGCCTTTGAGACCTTGAAAACAAAAATTTCTGAAGCACCTATTTTAAGGGGACCTAACTGGAAGTTACCTTTTCATATTTCAACAGATGCCTCGGATACAACTCTAGGAGCAGTATTGGGACAAAAAGACCTGATTCCTTATGCCATCTACTATACCGGTAAAAATTTGACTCCTGCAGAGTTAAACTATACTGTAACTGAAAAAGAGTTTTTAGCTGTTGTTCATGCCATAAACAAATTTAGACACTATATAACAGGCTATGAAACTTTTGTTCACACTGATCATTCTGTAATTAGATACTTAATGAACAAATCAATTACTAATGGCAGAGTCATAAGATGGTTATTGCTTTTACAAGAATTCAACATTACCATTCTAGATAGGTCTGGAAAACAAAACACAGTAGCTGATTTCCTATCTAGACTCCAAAACATCCAAGACAATACCCTAGTTGAAGATCAATTTACTGATGAATATCTTTTTTCAATTTCTACTCAGACTCCTTGGTTTGCTGACATTGCTAATTATTTAGTTTCAGGGAAATTTCCTTCAATAATGAATGCAATAGAGAAAAGAAAAATCATTTATGACAGTGCAAAATATTCATGGGTTGCTAATGAGTTGTACAGGACAGGTCCAGATTTTATCATTAGGAGATGTGTTCGGGAAGATGAGATGCCTGAAATTCTCAAGGCATGTCATGATGAACCTTGTGGCGGACACTTTTCTGACAA